>CM044371.1:133315429-133332929 GCA_024294585.1 Vipera latastei
GCGCGCGCGGCTCTGCCGTCCTGCCTGCCCGCCCGCCCGCCTGCCTGCCTTCGAGGCCGAGCGACCGCGCGATGTGGCCGGCGCCCCACGCCCTCCTCCGGCTGCTGCTGCCGCTCGCCTGGGCCTCCGGCGCCCTGCCCGCCGCCGCCGCCGCCCCCCCGCAGTAGCGAGGTGAGTGGCGGGCGCAGCTGCCGGCCCGGAGGGGAGGAAGGAGAGAAAGAGGGAGGGAGAAAAAGAGAGCGGCGGGCAGGAGAAGGAAGGAAGGAAGGAGAGGGAGGGAAGGAGAAAAAGAGAGCGGCGGGCAGGAGAAGAAGGAGGAAGGAAGGAAGGAAGGAAGGAAGGAAGGAAGGAAGGAAGGAAGGAAGGAAAGAGGGAGGGAGAAAAAGAGAGCGGCGGGCAGGAGAAGAAGGAAGGAAGGAGGGAGAGGGAAGGAGAAAAAGAGAGCGGCGGGCAGGAGAAGAAGGAAGGAAGGAAGGAGAGAAAGAGGGAGGGAGAAAAAGAGTGGCGGGCAGGAGAAGAAGGAAGGAAGGAAGGAGAGAAGGAGGGAGAAAAAGAGAGCGGCGGGCAGGAGAAGAAGGAAGGAAGGGGAGAGGGAGGGAGAAAAAGAGTGGCGGGCAGGAGAAGGAAGGAAGGAGGGAGAGGGAGGGAGAAAAAGAGAGCGGTGGGCAGGAGAAGGAAGGAGAGGGAGAGGGAAGGAGAAAAAGAGCGGCGGGCAGGAGAAGAAGGAAGGAAGGAAGGAAGGAAGGAAGGAAGGAAGGAGAGAAAGAGGGAGGGAGAAAAAGAGAGCGGCGGGCAGGAGAAGGAAGGAAGGAAGAGGGAGAGGGAGGGAGAAAAAGAGCGGCGGGCAGAAGAAGGAAGGAAGGAGAGGGAGAGGGAGGGAGAAAAAGAGAGCGGTGGGCAGGAGAAGGAAGGAAGGAAGGAGAGAAAGAGGGAGGGAGAAAAAGAGAGCGGCGGGCAGGTGAAGAAGGAAGGAAGGAAGGAAGGAGAGGGAGAGGGAGGGAGAAAAAGAGCAGCGGGCAGGAGAAGAAGGAAGGAAGGAAGGAGAGAAAGAGGGAGGGAGAAAAAGAGAGCGGCGGGCAGGAGAAGAAGGAAGGAAGGAGAGGGAGAGGGAGGGAGAAAAGAGCGGCGGGCAGGAGAAGAAGGAAGGAAGGAGAGGGAGAGGGAGGGAGAAAAAGAGCGGCGGGCAGGAGAAGAAGGAAGGAAGGAAGGAAGGAGAGAGGGGGGAGAGAGGAGCAGGAAGGGAAAGGAGAGAGAGAAGAAGGAGAGGGAGGGAGGAGAAGAGGGGAAGGAAGGAAAGAGAAGAGAGGGGGAGGAAGGGGAAGAAGGAAGAAGGGAGGGGAAGAGGGGAAGGGGAAAGAAGGAAGGGAGGTGGGGTAAGGGAAGAGGATAAGGGAGGGGAAGGGAAAGAAGCAAGGGAGGGAAGAAAGATAAAAGAGAGAATAGAAGGAAGGAAAAGGGGGAGGGAAGATGGAAAGAGAGAAGAAGGAAGGAAATAAGGAAAGAGAGAGAGGGGACAAGGAAAGGAGGGAGGGAGGACAGGGAAAGAGAAAAAACTAGGAGAGAGGATAAAAGGGAGAAGGGAAGGTAGGAAAAGAAAGAGGGAAGGAGGAGGAAAAGAGAAGAATGAATAAAAGAAGGAAAAGAGGTAGGACAAAAGGAAAAACAGAAGGGAAGGAAAACAAAGGAAGAGGGAGGGAGGGAGGGAGGAAGAAAGAGAAGGAAGGAAGGAAGGAAGGAAGGAAGATCATACCATCTTTCCTCTTTCAACCCCACACAAGTATTTGCTTGGGAGTAAATCCAGCTTACACCTGGAAGTCTGAGGGTTTGTGCAAGGAAAATAAATGCACATTTTCCTAGTTTCCCCCCTCGTCCCTCCCCATTCCCTCTGCTCTGCTTTGAATTTTAGGTAGTAACTCCTTGGGGTGGGGGGGAAAGAAACCTCCTTTGTCATCATCATTTTGGCACCAAGAAATGTTAAATACTGATAGTGACCACAATCGGAATGTCCCTCATTCAATGAGGCACAGCCAAATTTTGCAACCTCTTTTGCTGCAGGCTTGAAGCAAATTATGCGGTCGGTCGTTAAGCAAATCCAGCTTCCTCTCATCGATTTTGCGCCATCCAAAGCCAGCTGGGAAGATTGTGAAGGGGGGGGGGAATCACGTGATGAAAATCACTCTTTTCAGGGCGGTCACAACTTCAAAAGGTCATTAAGTGAAAGTTGTAGGTTGAGGACTATCTGTCAAGGTATTGATTTAACAACTAGCCAACTGATGTAAGATGTAATGATGGGGATGACTCAGCAGGGTCTGTGTCTCTTTAAGAGCCATTTTTTAAAGGGAAGGCTCTGCTTTGTTCTCTCTCTTCCGTTTCCTGCTGTAATTGTGGTTTGTTGGATCCTGCTGTATTAGCACGTGTATGTGTATTGTTCCTGGTTTATGATATGGCAGATAGTGTAAGATAAACCACCATTTAATACAAACCACTGTTTACTGTGTTTACTCGAGATTTATCTCCGCGCAATAAGATTCTGAACTCTCTGACACTATCGTAATGTCATATGCAGGACGGGTAACTTTGTTGCAGATAAAAATAACTCGTTCACCCGCATTTCTATGCACAAAAAAAGAGGACAAGACAGAATTGTCTTTTTTTTTTAGTGAAAATAATGAATGCAGGCAGTCCTTGATTTACGACCACAAGGGAGCCTAACATTGCTACTGCTGCTAAGCAAGACAGTTGTTAAGTGAATCTGGCAGAAGGTCGCAAAAGGGGATCACGTGACCTTCGGACACAGCAACCGTCGTAAGTACATGCCAGTTGCCATCTGAATTTTGATCACATGACCTTGGGAATGCTGCAGGGTCGTTAAGCGTGAAAAAATGGACATGAGTCACTTTTTTTTCAGCACCGTTGTACTTTGAACGGTCAGTAAATGAATACCAATAACGCTTACCGTATTTCCCTGAAAATAACCTCCAATGCATCTTTTGGAGCCATATATATATATATATATATATATATATATATATATATATATATGTATATGTATATGTATATGTATATGTATATGTATATATATATATATATATATATATATATATATATATATATATATATATATATATATATATATATATATATATATATATATATATAAGATCAGGTTTTATTTTGGGGAAAACATGGTAGAAGAAAGTGCTCGGTTCATAGAACGGCCTTTAGCCTGTGATTAAACGGGAACAAGTTGTAACAGATCCCCAGTAGGAAAATTATGTTCACCGTATTATAGGAACGGCACTGAGTATTTTACGATATCTTTCGCTCTTGACAAAGAAGACAGCAGCAAGAATTTAAGAATCTCAATCTCTCTCTCTCTCTCTCTCTCTCTCTCTCTTTCATTTGAACAGTCTTTCTGAACTGGACAATTTCTGGGACTTCAATTCCCAGAGTTCTCAGCAGTGACTAAGCTCCGTGGGAGGATTCTGGGAGTTGAAGTCTCCCCATCTCCAGGTTGGGAACCACGTACGTCCGGAGCAGCTATAGATGCCATGACTTAGGGTCAATCAGCAGGAGACGGTGAATTCTGATCCCACTTTAAGGGTGAGAGGCAGCTGAGTGATTTTGGGTCAATCGGCAGGAGACAGTTCTAGTTCTGCCTTAGACATGAAAGCCGGCTGGGTGATTTTTAGCCAATAACCAGGAGACAGTGAGTTCTTGTCTCGTTTTTTATGCATGAAAACTGGCTGGGTGACTTTGGTCCAATCACCAGGAGACGGTGATTTCTAGTCCCGCCTTAGGCACGAAAGCCAGCTGGCTGACTTCAGGCCAATCACCAGGAGACAGTGAGTTCTAGTCCCGCCTTAGGCACGAAAGCCAGCTGGGTGGCTTTTGGCCAATCACCAGGAGATGGTGATTTCTAGTCCCGCCTTAGGCACGAAAGCCAGCTGGGTGGCTTCTGGCCAATCACCAGGAGACGATGATTTCTAGTCCCGCCTTAGCCACGAAAGGCAGCTGGGTGGCTTCTGGCCAATCACCAGGAGACGGTGATTTCTAGTCCCGCCTTAGGCACGAAAGGCAGCTGGGTGGCTTCTGGCCAATCACCAGGAGACAGTGATTTCTAGTCCCGCCTTAGGCACGAAAGGCAGCTGGGTGGCTTCTGGCCAATCACCAGGAGACGGTGATTTCTAGTCCCGCCTTAGGCACGAAAGGCAGCTGGGTGGCTTCTGGCCAATCACCAGGAGACGGTGATTTCTAGTCCCGCCTTAGGCACGAAAGGCAGCTGGGTGGCTTCTGGCCAATCACCAGGAGACGGTGATTTCTAGTCCCGCCTTAGGCACGAAAGGCAGCTGGGTGGCTTCTGGCCAATCACCAGGAGACGGTGATTTCTAGTCCCGCCTTAGGCACGAAAGGCAGCTGGGTGGCTTCTGGCCAATCACCAGGAGACGGTGAGTTCTAGTCCCACCTTAAGCACAAAATCTGGCCGGGTGGTTTGGAGCCAGTTCCTCTCTCTCTCAGCCCGACCCACTTCGCAGGGCTGTTGTCGTTGTGGGAAAAGAGGAGGAGAAAAGAACACTCTCTTCTGGATGCTTGTCGCCTTGACTTACCTACACAATAATTAAGGCAGGCGAAAAGTATAATAAATAAATAAGCATAATTACGTATAACAATAGATACCTGTGCAGCGTGGGTACGCACACCTATTATTTTAGCTGTGCTTTTTAGACAAAGAGCAAGGACAAAGGTGAAGCCCTGCCAGATGGGTGCGGCTGGGATCCAGTGAACCAGCCACTTGCAACGGTGATCAAAACAAAGCTGCTGTCGGTTTAAAAATCCCCTACCTGGTGGAAACGCATTCCAGAAGTATTAGTTGGCGTTAGTTGCCTTGTGAAGCAAGGCAGAAGACTCCCTGAAGGAAGAAAGTTGTGTTGTCTGATTTTAGCCCCCCCAAAAATCAAAACTGGGCCATTTTGAGGAACAGCAAAAGCTCTCAGAAGTGGCCAAAACCACAGCTTTCATTAAAGAAAAAAATTGATCTCGCTTTGTTTCTAGGAGTCCTCGACGTACGATCACAACTCAGAGTGCTAAGCGAGACGGTCGATAAGCGAGTGTCGCTCCATTTTACGACCTTTCTTGCCACAGTCGTTAAGTGAATCGCCGCAGATGTCAAATTAGTCATACGGCCGTTAATCCGGCTTCCCTGTTGGCAGAAGGTCGCAAAAGGGGATCACGCGACCCTGGGGACGCTGCAGCGGTCGTAAGGGTGAAAAACGGTCACAAGTCACCTCTTATGACAGGTAGCCCTCAACTCACGACCACAACTGAGCCCAAAATTTCCGCTGTTAAGTGAAACATTTCTTAAGTGCCTTTTGCCCTGTTGTACGACCTTTCTTGCCACAGTCGTTAAGTGGATCACTGCGTTGTTAACTTAGTATCATGGTTGTTAGGTGAATCTAGTTTCTCGTGGGCTTTGCTAGCCACAAGGTCACTAAAGGGGATCATGTGATTCCGGGGACACTGCAACCGTCATGCATCTGAGTCCGTTGCCAAGCGTCTAGCTTTTGATCAGGTGACCACGAGGCATGCGGCAATTTTTATTTTATTTAAATGTTGTTTCAGATTCTCCTGCCCTGAAAAAAGCGTGAAAACACGACTTTTTTTTCCTTCTTTCTCTTTTTGCCCTTTTTTCCTGCCTCCTCTCGCGGCCTTCCAAATCCAGCTTCCTTCTGTATTTTTTTATCTTATAATAAGATTTTGAAAAGAAAAAAGATAAAGGCCTCGGCTGTCGTGATCTGCTTAAGCGAGCTGCAGCTCAGTGCAAATGCCTCTGCTCTTTAATAAAATTTGTTCTCCCAAAACAGAGGCTCCCAAGCCGTTTCTGATTCGAAGACAGTCAAATAATATTTGATTTTATTTCCTTTCATTTATTTATCGGCAATGGCAGGCATGCTACTGCCTCTCTAGACTTAAAGTGGTTTCAGATTTAAAAATATAGAAATGGCCACAATTAAATAGGAAGATTTGGTCTAGTTCAGGGGCCTTCAAACTTGGCCCTTTTATGATTTGTGGACTTCAACTCCCAGAATTCCTCAGTCAGTGTGCCTGGCTGGGGAATTCTGGGAGTTGAAGTCCACAAGCAGTGGTCTTCAGACTTGGCCCTTTTATGACTTGTGGGCTTCAACTCCCAGAATTCCTCAGTCAGTGTGCCTGGCTGGGGAATTCTGGGAGTTGGTCCACAAGCAGGGGTCTTCAGACTTGGCCCTTTTATGACTTGTGGACTTCAACTCCCAGAATTCCTTAGCCAGGCATGCTGGCTGAGGAATTCTGGGAGTCGAAGTCCAGAAGTCATAAAAGGGCCAAGTTTGAAGACCCCTGGTCTAGTTCCCAAACTAGGCGACAGTGAGTTCCAGTCTCACCTTAGGCATGAAAGCCGGTTGAGGCATTGTTTCTGAACCTCAGCAACTTGAAGATGGGTGGACTTTGGGCCAATCACAAGAAGATACTGAGTTCTACTCCCGCCTTCGGGGTGAAAGCTGTCTAGGTGACTGGCCCAATCACCAAGAGACGGTGACTTCTAGTCCCACCTTAGGCATGAAAGCTGGCTGGATGACTGGACCAATCGCTAGGAGACAGTAAGTTCTAGTCCTGCCTCAGCTGTGAAAACTGACTGGGGGACGAGGCCAATCACAAGGAGACAGTGAATTCTAGTTCCGCCTTAGGTGTGAAAGTTGGCTGGGTGACTGGGGCAATCACTAGAAGGATATGAGTTCTAATCCCACTTTAGGCATGAAAGCTGGCTGGGTAACTAGGCCGATCACCTGGAGACAGTGAATTCTAGTTCCACCTTAAGCATGAAAGCCGGCTGGATGACTGGGGCAATCATTAGCAGAAGCTGAGTTCTAGTTCTGCTATATAGGCACAAAAGCCGGCTTGATGACTGTGGGCCAGTCCCTCTCTCAGCCCAGCCCACCTCACAGGGTTGTTGTTGTGGGGAAAATAGGAGAAGGGAAGAGCATTAGACATGTTTGTCGGTTTAAGCTATTTATAAAAATAATAATGAAGACGGGATATAAATCCATCAGTTAATTCATAAACTGCCTGGGGTCAGATTTCGGGAGTTGAAGTTGCCGAGGTTCAGGAACATTGTTCTGAGAAGCTGAAAAAAAAATATCCATCCTCTCGGAAGGAAATGCAAAGCTGTTCCTCTCCAAAAATTGTGGGTTTGTGTTTTTGTTTTTTGTCTCTCAGCAGATTATTTCCCCTCCATTTGCCCTCTCCTCCCATCTCTGCCTTTATGACCCCTGCCTGACCCCCACCCCACCCCACCCCACAGCCAGTCAGCTGGGAATACTGGGTTGCCCAGTTGACTCAGCCCTCCAATTTTGCTGAGCTCCTAGTTCTCGCCCATCTGTCTTCTGGGAAAGCCGTCATTAAAAGAGGCTCCGTGCCTTCTGAAAGCCACAGGATCCCTCCTGGGGGGGTGGGGGGGCTTTTGAAACGGTTCCCCATTCTCTCCCCAAGTGAATAAAATAAATCAATCTCTTTTTCCCCCACCCCAGCCCAGATTTATTAAAAAATCTGTGCAATTTCTCTAGAGACTATTCTTCCTGGCGTCCAGCCATACCCTCCAAAATAAAAGGAAGAAGGAAAAAAGGAGGTACGGAGAAAGCCGACGTGGGAAAGCTTTAAAAAAAAAGAAAAAAAAGGAAAGGAAAGGAAAGGGGAAAAAATCTGGAATCAGCAGAATGTAAATGCCAGAAACCACGTCTGGAGCTGGAGAGCAAGGATTTTTTTTTATTATTATTATTATTTTAAAAAAATAATAATAATAAAAAAAACCCAAAATCCATGGAACGAAGGGGTGAGGGGAAAGAAGAAAGACACAAGACACTTCTGGTTGCCGATCCACAAATATCAGAAGCATTGCAGATTTGGCGGTTTGGGGGGGCCTGCTTCGTAATCTTTTTTTTTTATTTTCCAGGAATCTTGTTCTCAGCAGGAGGGATGTTTGAAGAATTCTCTCCTCCCGTCAGGGTTGAGAAGAATAATGAGGCTAGGAAAAGACGGAGGATAAAACCCCAGAAATTCTGAAAGGTTTCAAACAACGTCCGGAGGAAATTGGTGGTGTGCTAAAAAGGAAATTTGCAATGACCGAGGAGCCTGGAGTCAGCGTGAAAAAAAGCTGCCTTTTAATCATCCTGAAACATTCAGGATACACTCAGATTTGGGGGTATGGAAGCAGAGTCCTCTAGCACAGGGGTTGGCAACTGGTGGCCCTGAAGGCAAACCTGGGCCTGGCTGTAAATTTTAAAAGCCCTCTGGCAAATAACCGAGTTTTCTCAGGGGTCGAGGCAGCTGAGGAGTAGAGAAATGAATTAAAGATGTAAATAAAAAGAAGTTGAGAGGAGAAACAAAGGAAAGAGCCCAGCCCTGTTTTGGGTCTTGCTCCGCCCAATGTTTAGGCATGCCCTGCTTTGTGGGTGGATATTTGGCACCAGTCTCAGCTCAAATGATCTTCTAAGACGTCAATTTTATTAAAAGTCTCCCAAAGAATCTTAAAATCAGCACAGAAGGGAGAGAGAGAGAGAGACAGAGAGAGAGAGAGAGAGAGTGAGAGAGTTGTAACTTCAAGCACAGTAAGTCACTTTTTTGAAGTCCATCATAACTTTGATGAGAGAGAGAGAGAGAGAGAGAGACAAAGAGAGAGAGAATGAGAGAAAAAGAGAAAGAGTGAGAAAGAGAGAGAAAAAGAGAGGAAGAGAGAGTTGTAACTTCAAGGACAGGTAGTCAATAGTAAGTCGCTTTCTCTCATAACTTTGATGAGAGAGAGAGAGACAAAGAGAGAGAGAATGAGAGAGGAAGAGAGAGAGAAAGAGTGACAAAGAGAGTGAGAGAGAAAGAGAGAGGAAGAGAAAGAGAGTTGTAACTTCAAGGACAGGTAGTCAATAGTAAGTCACTTTGTTTGAAGTCCATCATAACTTCGATGAGAGAGAGCGATAAAGAGAGAGAGGAAGAGAGAGAATGAGAAAGAGAGAGAGAGAAAGAGTAACAAAGAAAGAGAGTGAGAGTTGTAATTTCACTTTTTTGACATCCATCATAACTTTGATGAGAGAGAGACAGAGAGACAGAGAGAACAGAGAGAGAGGGAGAAAGAAAAAAGAGAGAGAAAAAGAGAGGAAGAGAAAGAGAGTTGTAACTTCAAGGACAGGTCGTCAATAGTAAGTTGCTTTTTTTGAAGTCAATCAAAACTTTGATAAGAGACACAGAGAGAGAGAGAGAGAGGAGAGAGAGAGAAAAGTAAAAGGAAATAGGAATGTTCTATCTATAACTGGAAGGGACCTTAGAGGTCTTCTAGTCCAACCCCTGTTCCATCAGGAAACCTTGTAACATTTCAGACAAATGGCTGGCCAATCTTTTCTTAAAAACCTCCAGCGTTGAAGCTCTCACAGCTTCTGGAGGTAAGTCATTCCACTGATTAATAACAGTAACATTATAACAAAGTTGGAAGGGACCTTGGAGGTCTTCTAGTCCAACCCCCTGCTCAAGCAGGAGACCCCATACCATTTTAGACAAGTGACCATCCAGTCTTTTCTTAAAAATCTCCAGTGATGAAGCACCCACAACTTGATTGATTTTTTTTTTAATTCTACACCAATGTTTCTCAATTTCAAGAACTTTTAAGACTTCCACTCCCAGAGTTCAACATGCTGGTGAGGGGAATTCTGGGAGTTGAAGTCCATCCACCTTAAAGTTTCTGAAGTTGAGAATTGCTGTTCTGCTTTGATCCGTTTAGATTAGAAAATATTAAGAATATTAAGAGAGGGAAGCCGATCCTTCCAACAAGCTGACATTCACAACCGCACCTTGGATCTGCTAAATTTCAACACATTATGTGTTTGTCCGCTCTTGGCAATGCAATCTGCTGCCTGAATTAACCCCTTTCTGGATTGACACTATACTGGACACTGGATTACGAAACAAGCCAGATTCCCACCACCAAAAAATAATTTTATACTAAGAAGCCACCATTTTTCAAAAGAGTGTTAGGTTGCTGGATTTAATTTTCACTGCAGATCCCAGCAATCTCCCAAAAGTTCCAAAGGCCAGATAGGTCAAAAAAAGTCAATATGGTGGCCGCCACTGCAATACTGAAGGGATGTGAGGTTTTACTCACGTTGGGGCAGCCATTTTGACTTTTTTTGACTCTTCTGGACGTTCTACAAGATCCTGGTCTTTTTTCGCAAACCTTTTGTGTGGTGTTGTTGTTGTTAAAGAAACACATGGAAGCATTAAAACCAGGAATTATGAACATGGATGGGAAGGAAGAAAAAACAGGAACCATTCCTGGCCCCCGGATGTCAACTTGAGTCCACAAAATCCTACCTTGCAGGGTCGTTGTGAGACGAAACGGACAAGATCCAAACGGTGCCCCTGGAAAAGAGGATTGCAGGATTGATGTGTTATTATTATTATTATTATTACGATTGTCTATTTTGTTTTCCACCTAAGCAGGGGCATCTCTCCAGATTTTGTTTTTAGGTAAACATTTAAGTGTTAGAATACTTGCGAACGTGTGAACGGAATGGCCCCGGTTTGCAAGTTGCTAACAATCGTCCGATCGCGAACGGTTCACCAATCCAATCGACAAAACAGCGCAGAGAAGAGAACGTTCCCCCTTAAGCGTAACCCATCGATCAACTAATATCAATTTCCGTACAGACATTGTCGATCGCGGGAATCTACTGGGGCTGCAGTACCTCGGGAGACCGTTAGGGGGCAGCCAGACGGCGGAAGAAAGCCGAGTTCAATTGACAGCGGTGGTTTCTTTTTTTGTTTTTTTTCAAGCTCGGGCCCTTTAAGAAGCGTGGACTTCAACTCCCAGAATTCTCCAGCCAGCGTTTGCGTTTGCTGGCTGGAGAATTCTGGGAGTTGAAGTCCACGCTTCTTAAAGGGCCCGAGCTTTGAAAAATACGGCTTTATAAGCAATTGATAACTGCCTTTGAAAACGAGACTTAACTCCAGGACCTCGTGGGCGCCGGAAGGGGGCGCCAGGCGCTGCCCGACAACTCAATCCCACCGGGCATCCTCGGGCCTCACTTTTAAAGGGCCAGGACTCCCCTTTCCTTCCCGCGGTGGGCTCGATCCTTCATCAGAAGCCCCTCTTACCATTACTTGCCGCCGGGGGTCCCTCTCCTTCAACCCCGAGAGCCGCGGCCCCCTCCACCCTCTCCAGAGGACCCTTTCTGGCTGCACCCACCCAAAAAGGCCCGTTCCCACGACACGCGGGACACGCCCCCCCCTCTCCACCCACCCACCCCCCAAAGCGGAGGATGCAGCTTCATTTAGATCAGGGGTCTTCAGACCTGGCCCTTTTAAGACTTGTGGACTTCAAGTCCCAGAATTCCTTAGCCAGGCTTGCTGGCTGAGGAATTCTGGGAGTTGAAGTGCAGAAGTCATAAAAGGGCCAAGTTTGAAGACCCCCTGATTTAGATTCTAGTGAAGGACAGATCGGGGCCGGGGAGGGGGGGGGAGAACCAAAGAAACCTCCTCTCGCCCCCCCCTCCCTTCCGCAGCCGCGATGCCCGGATCGAGGGAGGAGTTGAGTGCGTGTGTGAACGCGAACGCGGGATGGGCCCGGCAGGAGGAAGAGGCGGCGTCACGGACAAAAGTTGCCAAAGCCCGGAAGCGGCCAGAAGGAAACAAAGTTTCCAAACAGCGCAGAAGGGAGGGGGAGCCCGAAGAAGCCTCTCCCCCCCCTCCTCCCCGGTCGAACCTCCAGCGCCCAGCGCAGCCGGCGGACTCGGGGAGAGGGCGATCGCAAGCTGCGATGGGCCAGTGAAAGGCCGGCGGAGGCAGAAGCGGAGAAGGCCGGGGCTTGGGGCGGCGGGGGAAGCCGCCCCCTCCTCCTCATCCTCCGGAGAGACCCCCCCTCCCCCTCGAAGACCAGCGGCGGGAGCGAGAGACGATCCTTCCTTCCTCCAACCGGGGGGGGGGCGATGGGTTCCCAGCAGCCCCGCCGGGCGAAAACCAAGGGTCCCCCCTGCCTCGTCCTTCTGGGGCTCCTCCTGGGTGAGAGCGAACCCCGCTTTCCGTCCCCTCTCTGCGTTTCCCACGCTTCCCCTGAGTTTCCCACGCTTCCTCTTCGTTTCCCACAGTTCCCCTTGATCTTCCACAATTCCCCTTCATTTCCCACCGTTCCCCTTCATTCCCCACAAGTCCCCTTCATTTCCCACGGTTCCCCTTCATTTCCCCACAATTCCCCTGTATTTCCCACAGTTCCCCTTCATTTTCCATAATTGCCCTGTATGGTTCCCCTTGATTTCCCACGGTTCCCCTGTGTTTCCCACGGTTCCCCTTCATTCCCCACAATTCCCCTGTATTTCCCACGGTTCCCCTTCATTTTCCAGGGTTCCCCTTCATTTCCCACAGTTCCTCTTGATCTTCCACAATTCCCCTGAATTTCCTACGGTTCCCCTTCGTTCCCCACAATTTCCCTCAATTTCCCACAGTTCCCCTTCATTCCCCACAATTCCCCTTCATTTCCCACGGTTCCCCTTCATTTCCCACAATTCCCCTGAATTTCCCACGGTTCCCCTTCATTTTCCAGGGTTCCCCTTCATTTCCCACAGTTCCTCTTGATCTTCCACAATTCCCCTGAATTTCCTACGGTTCCCCTTCGTTCCCCACAATTTCCCTCAATTTCCCACAGTTCCCCTTCATTCCCCACAATTCCCCTTCATTTCCCACGGTTCCCCTTCATTTCCCACAATTCCCCTGTATTTCCCACGGTTCCCCTTCATTTTCCAGGGTTCCCCTTCATTTCCCACAGTTCCTCTTGATCTTCCACAATTCCCCTGAATTTCCTACGGTTCCCCTTCGTTCCCCACAATTTCCCTCAATTTCCCACAGTTCCCCTTCATTCCCCACAATTCCCCTTCATTTCCCACGGTTCCCCTTCATTTCCCACAATTCCCCTGAATTTCCCACGGTTCCCCTTCATTCCCCACAATTCCCCTGAATTTCCCACGGTTCCCCTTCATTCCCCACAATTCCCCTGAATTTCCCACGGTTCCCCTTCATTTCCCACAATTCCCCTGAATTTCCCACGGTTCCCCTTCATTTCCCACAATTCCCCTGAATTTCCCACGGTTCCCCTTCATTCCCCACAATTCCCCTGTATTTCCCACAGTTCCCCTTCATTTTCCATAATTGCCCTGTGTTTCCCACGGTTCCCCTGTATTTCCCATGGTTCCCCTTGATTTCCTACGGTTCCCCTGTATTTCCACGGATTCCCTTCATTTCCCATGGTTCCCCTTCATTTCCCACAGTTCCCCTTGATCTTCCACAATTCCCCTTCATTTCCCACAGGTTCCCCTTCATTTCCCGCAGTACCCAATTCCACAATTGCCCTTGATTTTCCATGCTTCCCAGTCTGGCCGTTGGAAGATCCGCTTTGGGGCAAGGAGGCCACTCACTTTCCTTTTCTCTTCCCTCCCCTCCTCTCTTCTCCTGGATCACGGTCAGGTTGCAGAGGAAATATAACCTGCTTCCCCCCCCCTCCCCCCCCTTTTCTCCGGATCTCAGAGCAGTGTTGTAAGCAGCGAAGGTCAGGAGTCAGGAAGGCGGAGATCGGCCAACTTCTTAAGCGAGTGGCTTCCGTTTTTGTACTTTGTTTTGGCTGAAGAAGCTGCGGCTGGGTTGATTCTGCCTTTCGCCCTCCCACTCCTTTGATCAGTCCCGGCACGAAATGAAACTTTCTTCTCCTCCTCCTCCTCTTTCTTCTCATTTTTTTTCTCAGCAATCCAACCTTTCCTGCTAACAAAAATGGGGCATTAAATGGCAAAAAAAAAACAGGCAAAAAAATCTGAATGCTGTAGGATGCATTGGAAAATTGATAATACTATAACAGAATAACAGAGTTGGAAGGGACCTTGGAGGTCTTCTAGTCCAACCCCCTGCTCAGGCAAGAAACCCTATCCTTTCAGACAAATGGCTGTCCAGTCTCTTCTTAAAAACTTCCAGTGTTGGAGCACCCACAACTTCTGAAGACAACTCCTTCCACTGATGAATTGTTCTTACTGTCAGAAAATTTCTCCTTACTTCCAGGTTGCTTCTCTCCTTGACTAGTTTCCATCCGTTGCTTCTTGTCCTGCCTTTGGGTGCTTTGGAGAATGGCTTGACTCCCTCTTCTTTGTGGCAGCCCCTCAAATATTAGACTATAGCTATCATGTCTACCCTAGTCTTCCTTTTTATTAAAGTAGATGTTATGTTTCGGGTTTGGACGAGCAGGAAAGACGCCAGGCAGATGAGTACAAAAGAATAGTTGCTTTATTCATAACTGTAACTGTACTGAGGGTTAGGGGTATCCATGCAGTCTTTATATAGTCTCCTATAGTCTGAACAACCAATCAGATTGAACCCATCATTCCCGCCAAGTTGACTGCAGCCTGGACTGGAAAGTCCCATCTGTGTGACTGGAGAACCGTTAGCTTTCCAGCGTACACGTGATAAGGTCTTCCCAAAAGCTCAGTACATAACACCCCTTCCCCTTTTAAGGAACAGACATTATAACCCTTGACATTTAAGAATTATGATTCACTTCCAACCTCCAGTGTTTAATTGAATTTTTGACCCCATTCAAGGTAGGATAATCATAATGCGACCTTCTCGGATGTGCAGTGTATAGGTTGCATGCAATGAGACTAAAGACAGCTTTGCTGTTCTGCCAGTAGTATTACACCACCTTCCATAATTTCTTGAAATATGCCAGGTGCTACACTTACACCAAACTGCAACCGTTTAACCTTGAAAGCTCCCTAGTTTGAGCCGCGGCTGTGGCCTCGTCTACTGGCAGCTGCTGGTACGCCTGTGCCAAATTGAGCTTAGCGAAAATGGCGCCTCCCTGTAAAGAGGCGAGAATATGGCTGACTATTGGAACTGGGTAAGCATGCTGGTTTAAAGCTTTGTTTAGGGTGCACTTATAGTCCATGCAAATACGAACTTCTCCACTTGGCTTAAGTGGGGTAACGATAGGGGTTTCCCATTCCCCCCCTTCAACAGGTTGCAACACTCCTTGTTCCACTAATTTATTTCTGCTTCGATTTTGTGTTTTAATGCAAACGGAACTCTTCTTGGTTTTATTCCGATTGGCATTACATTAGGGTCTAATTTAAACGAGATAGGCAGCCCTGTGTAAGTTCCCAACTTAGAATCGAATACGTCTGAAAAGTCCTCACACACAGTTCTGAGGTCAATACTTTGTGTTCGATTTATGCCTGTTATCTGGATTCCCAATGCCTCAAACCAGTCAAGTCCTATCAGACTTGTTCGTTGGCCCTCTACCACTACGACATCCAGGTGCCCTAGAAACTTTTTAAATTTTACTGACAGGGTGGCCTCCCCCTTGATTTTAACATGGGCATTCTGAAAGTCGGTCAGAATAATGCTTGAGGGCCTCAATTTCACCCAGTGATTGCTGCGGCTGCAAACATAGTTAAATGTCTCGTGCGAAATGATCGAGACTGCTGAGCCAGAGTCTAATTCCATTTTACATGGAATGCCTTGTAATTCAATTGAAAGATTAATCTTGGATTTAAGGGGACGACGAGCCCCTGTGCGGCAGATACTCCTCCGGCTTTTAAAAAACCCCACACTGGTTGGACCCTGGGCCCCGGTACCTCTCCTTGTCGGTTCCCCCGACTGCTGCTTGTGTTGACTGTCTCTTTGACGAGCTTGGCATACGACCGTGATGTGTCCAGTCCTTCCACAGGCCCGACACGTGGCCATCCGGAACCTGCAGTTCGCACGGGCATGGTTGCCGCTACAACCCATGCATCTAGGGAAGAGAACTGCCTTATAATTGTTCTCTTTTTGTTGAAGTCCGCGATCTTGTGTTCCTGCTTGCTTCTGTAGCTTGTCTATCTCTGACTCTTCCTCTACTGTGGTTTCGCCGCCATATTTTGCGACCTCGTGGTGGATTGATTCTTCTGTTTTGAGAGGTTTGGTGGTTTGCACTACTTGTACTGCGCCTCCGGCTGCTTCATCAGCCATTATTTCATCTTGTGCCTCCAACAGTGTTAAACTTGGTTTTGCGAATAGTCTCTGTTGGAGGGCTTTATCGCGAAGGCCGCATACTAACCGATCCCTCAGGCGTTCTTCCAGGTTGGAGAATTTGCAAAGACGCGCGGCCTGGCGCAGGCCTGCGATGAACTCCGATGCCATTTCTCCTGGGCGTTGCACTCTCTGATCAAATTTGAATCTCCACGCCATTTCGGACATTCTCGGTTTAAAATGTCCATTCAACTTTTGCTTGAGGTCGGCAAACGATACTGACTCTATCGGCGTGGGGGCAAATAGGCTCTCCGCTAGATCAAACGTTGCAGGTCCGCATATGCAGAGCAGTGTTGCTGCCTTGAGAGCTTCTTCAGCGATTTGATTTGCCCGTAGGTAATTTTCGATCTGCCCAAGGTACAACGGCCACTCTTCGGGGTGGCGAATGTCGAACTCTCGGAGCTTGCCGACCTTTGGCGTCTTCTCAATTCCTGCATTCTGGATCCTGCTTCACGAGCTCAGACGGGTAATTCTGAGCGTGTGGCCAGCTGAAAGAGAGGGGGGGGAGATGCCTCTTCCCACCAGCATGTAAGCTGACCCCTCGTGACTTCAGCTCTTTGCGAAGCAGGATCCCACCTTCGTCGCCACTGTTATGTTTTGGGTTCGGATGAGCAGGAAAGACACCAGGCAGATGAGTACAGAAGAATAGTTTCTTTATTCATAACTGTAACTGTACTGAGGGTTAGGGGTATCCATGCAGTCTTTATATAGTCTCCTATAGTCTGAACAACCAATCAGATTGAACCCATCATTCCCGCCAAGTTGACTGCAGCCTGGACTGGAAGGTCCCATCTGTGTTACTGGAGAACCGTTAGCTTTCCAGCGTACACGTGATAAGGTCTTCCCAAAAGCTCAGTACATAACAGTAGACATCCCCAGTTCTAGCAACCATTCTTCATATGTTTTAGCCTCCAGTCCCCTAATCATCTTTGTTGCTCTTCTCTGCACTCTTTCCAGAGTCTCAACATCCTTTTTATACCGTGGTGACCAAAATTGGATATTGTATTCCCACTGTGGTCTTACTAAGCCCTTGTAAAGTGGTACTAACACTTTACGTGATCTTGATTCTATCCCTCTGTTAATGCACCCTACGACTGCTTGGGCTTTAACTAGGGAGAATAACCAGAGGAAAAAAAGGTAAACATTCTTTTATTGCCAAGAAAATAAACAGATCTGAGAATTAATAGGAATCGGAGCAAACCTTAAAGATTTTATCTCGATTAAAGCGAGCTCACCCAGCTGATTTCAGCAATGGGATTTTAAACGACTAGAAAAATATCTTAGGGCTATTTGGAAAGGAGGCAACTGAGAAATCACACCATTGGAGGCGGGGCTTAGCTGGTTGAAAAACAAATCCAGAGAAAATGACCAAGCGCCTTGGCACGACTGC